>CM068374.1:63462141-63504641 GCA_034769895.1 Magicicada septendecula
TTCGCTTAGAGCCCAGGTTTCAGCCCGATAAGTAAGAGCTGGCACATATGAACTTGGTCTTTAGTGCATGGAATAGTCTCGAGCCAGCATTCAGTAATTAAAGAGACAAATAGGTGTTGAGGAGAAAACGGTTTATTTAACCAGTATGACAATATTTTTCCTTTTCAATATAATCCCCAGCAACATTCATACACTTGTCCGACCTCTGAGTACGCTTTTCTATGTCTGCTACAAAGAAACCTTTATGTTGATGTCGGAGCCATTTTAGGACATTTTCTTTGACCTTGACTGTGTTCGCACGTAACGCCTCCTTGAGTGTACCAAACGAGTGGAAATCAGATGGAGCCAAGTCTGAACTATAGGGAGGGTTAAGTACGAGTCCCTCAAGCCAATTTATCGATAGTTTCACGTGTTAACTGTGGTGTGTGTGGACGGGCGTTATCGTGAAGAAAAATGACGCGTTTGCGCAGAAATCCAAGATATTTCCACATAACTGCCGGGTTTACGTTATTGACAAGAATGTCAGAGTAGTATGTATTGTTTATTGCCCGCTGATCTAAAAAATCACAATCAGGTGCACATACGATTAGCATCAGCATCTGACGACGAGCAGCTGATCAGGATCCCAACAGATCGTCAACATAATTTTCCCCGCTGATGGTTGGGTTCTGAAATTTTTCCTGACAGGTGAACCAGTATATGTTTCCACTCTATGCTTTGTCTTTTCTATTCTGCATTGTTTAGTCATGCGAGAATAAATGTTAGCCTGTTTTCACCTTCAGAAAGAATCGCTGCACGTTTCCAAACTAATCCCGTAACTTCAAGAGGACTCGCCGTGGTTATTTGAGAATTTGAGGTTATAAACAAAACAATTCTAATCAAACAGCTGATCAGAACTCACACAGGGATGCCAATTTACAGTTGTGGAACTATCGTACTCCACCTACCAACTGTTTTTCCTCTACACCTACTTGTCTCTCTAATCATTGAATGACCCTCGTAATTAAGTAACGGTTTGTCAGAGTGTTCTATGTTGTGATGAGGTGGGGCTACACGATGCCTAGTGTGAAGCTACATCCGGCAATTTTTTATATAAGCCTACATATTGGCCACTTTATTAATGATTTGAGCTAAAATATTTGTGTGATTTTTTTGCATTAGTTAAATGGTAAAGTTAAAACACAAATATGATAAAATTGTATTCTGTGTTCATTTTTTTTTTCAAAAACAGTAACTTTTTCTGAAACAGTCTTACGTCATAGAAAAAATGGATGTGATTTTCGGAATCATCGTCATCATCACCACTCCAAGGACTAGGCCTTAGACCTGTTCCGGAACCCATCTCTTCCTCGGTCTACCGACATCTCTCTTCTCAGTAGGGTGATAACCCAAAGCAGCCACAGGTAGACGGATATCTGGCATGCGATTCAAGTGTTCACACCATCTCCTTCTGTGGTCTTCAGTCATCTGGTGAAACGATACAATGTTTAAATCGCGTCTAATATCCTCGTTCTTTCTGCGATCCAAGAGAGAACAACCTCGCGTCTCTCTTAGAAATTTCATTTCGGCTGCCTGAATCCTCTGCACGTCCCTTTTGCCAAGAGTCCATGTCTCACTAGCATACAGGAATGTGGGGACAGCCACAGTTTTACACAATTTCATTCGGGTATCCTTCCGTGTTTTATTTTTCAGGTACCTATGAATCGTTCGTTTCAGGTAACTACAGATGCGTCTACATTTTGTTAGCTTGCTCACAAGCTGATCTTTGTAATCAGCGCTAAAATTACATAAAAATGAGTTGACAAAACTAAAAGAATTTTTAAAAAGTAGGCCTACTTTTTCGCAGCCCTGTGTTATTTGTTGCAGCCATTTTATATTGTATAAGATGGTATGATTCCCTCGGTGTCGTAATGTCTGTATACATACTCTTCCTGTACATATCAAATGTTAATTTATTATTTTCATTTATTCTCAATTTAAGATCTAAGAAATTTATTACTTTATTTCCTGTTTCTATTTTAAACTTAGTACTTTCTTCCTTAGTACTGTTTTCTTTTAGTAGTTTACCGTACTGTAGTTTAGTCAAGTATGATTCTGTAAGCATTTTGCTGACAGTTGTTCCTTCGGTGAAGTAATTTTGTTTTCCTTTTAGCGAGACAACTGAATATTTCTCTCAACTACTTAACACATATGTTAAGCGAAGGTACCGTATGCAATGTAAAACGGCCGAAATATAAGTTAAAACGAACTGTGAATGTACGGGTTGTGTTGGCTTGTAGGAACTTGACTGGCCTGTCAATAACAGACACAACAAATAGGTCCTTCATTATCAGTACTGCCGTTCGTTGGTAAAGCACCGCCCTCCCATTCCTCTTTGTCTAAAAAGCACATTGGTTTTACAAATCTCTTCACCACGCCGCTACGTCCCCCCCCCCCCCGAATCGTACTCACTCTCTCTCTCTCTCTCTCTCTCTCTCTCTCTCTCTCTCTCTCTCTCTCTCTCTCTCTCCCTCTTTTGCTCTCAGTCAATGTTTACGTTCCTACTTCTGCCTGCGTCTTTTTCATCCACTCCCAATAAGTTAGTTACCGACGTGAACTTTTCCCAGTTCGTTTTTTAAGACGGAATTTTCCCCGAAACCAAGAAAAATATTCCGCTTTCTGTTAATGTCAGTTCGCTGTACTCACACACGGCAGCAACAGATCACGCATCCAACGTCCGCCCCTCCCCCCCCCGAATGGTTTTATTTTCTCAATACCGTTTTATAAAAAAAATCTGAAGACTTTCTCAGAATTAAGCGAACTCATTAAGGAAAAACAAGTGAGTCACGTCGTTGACACGTGCCTGTGTCACTTATACAAAGGCCTACACTGACAGCAGAATGACGACGACACTGACATTGAAAGTGTTGAAATTGAAAAGCTGCAGTTGATGAGTACACATTATGCCAACGAGCAGTACACGTGGACAAGGCGTCATCTTCCTGTCACTGTAGTAACGAGGCAATCTGATTGGCACACAGAGATAGTATCACTATTGTAAGAACACGTTATCACAGTGCTCTCGCCATATAAACGTTCTGAGCGCGCGAACTGCACTCTCTGGTCGCCATCTCTGATAAAATGAATTCGTAGGATGATCGGATTTAAAATCTAGAACAATCCCGGGCATGTAAAAAATTGAAGCCTATACATATTGAACGAAAGAAATTTCCGATGATGTCTAATTACAGTATCATTTATAACAAAATTAATTACTGACAAAAAAATGACTTCCAAAATGACTTTTTAATTAAAAACAACACAGTTTTTAGTTTATAAAATACTCTTGTCATTTAGTAAAGATAAAAAAATAAATGCATCTAGAATATGCCATATAACTGTATAAAATATCATATTTTTTTTTATCTATCGGCCATCTAAGGACTAGATGCCAATTTCAGTTTTTTATTCTTTCTTCTTTTCTTTTTTCCAATATTCTTTCATCTTTTCACTGTGTCTCTTCTTCCTGTCTTCAGTCCACTTTGAACCTACGTTTATCTCTCTCCTACCCTGGACTCCTTCCATTTTTAACACTTTTGCCCGAAAAACGTCTCTTTCAGTTGCTTCTTCTGCGTGTAAGTATTTTTTTTTAAATATTTTTGGACTTCTTAATTCAACTTGATGTTGACTTCTTCCCCCACAGATACGTGAAGATCTGTTTTGTTAACCTATTGTCGTCCATTCTATAGAAATGTCCAAAAAATAATAGTTTTCTTTTTCTCATTTTTTCTGTTATATTTTTAATACTTTGATATATTTCATCATTACTTCTTAATTTCCAACCTACTGAAGTTTTTCGTGAGGCTAATATTTTCCTAATAATTCGTCTTTCCAATATTTCTAGTTGTAAAGATCATTATTTTTGTAATTTTAATTGTTTAATTAACATTTTTTTTTAATTTTTTAATTGTAACGATATTTTAATTACATATAAATAATTATAAATTAACTAGTAGACCCCTGAGCTCCCTGAGCTGCGGAACTCGCTCACAATTTTGACCAAAATACATTTAATATTACAGAAATTTCAATATTAAATCGTTTTACAAATATGGGAAATATTACAAAAATCCTGATTTCTTCTATTCCTTTGATAACAACAAAACAATTGAAGAGTACACAATCATACGATGCACACTACAGGTTGAAAACATTCCGATTTTGATTACAATTCCTTTTAGTATGACGCCCTGCTGGATTTTCACAATTTTTGATAGCTACTTTTGGGTCCACAATTTTTTAATTTCCCAAAGCTTAACACTACACTCAGATATTAGTGGAAATTCAGTTTAATTTGACATCCCACATAAATTTGTGCGAATTTATTGAAATTTTCACCCACTTATTGGGGCCTGACATCCAAAACTTTTCAAATGTGAGCACTATATTCAGACTGTGGTTTAAATTCACTTTAATTCGTTATGCCACATTAATTTATGCGACTTTGTCAAAATTTTCACCAACGTTTTGGGCCCTGAGGTTGAATTCCCTTTAATTTGACACCGCGCGTGTGCTTTTCCGATTTTTTCACAATTTCGAGCCCTCACATTTTGCCTATATTTTTGGAGGGATCATCTCAAAAACAAAGATTCTGTAGAGTGAAAGTACGGAAAGATACGCGTACTTCAATCGAAACTGAAACAAATTCGATTATTCGTTAGTTTTTTTATATTGAAATCGAATCATTTCGATTATTGTTAATTCATTTATAACCTTCTGAAGATGCCGAATCTATCAGTGAAACGTACGTCAGGATAAGTAAAATTACATCAACAACTTGCAGAAGTAATTATAATTTGACAGCGTACATAATAATACTAACTAAAATTATGTGCAATATTCGTTACATATCGATGCCAGTAATCGAATAATCGAAATATCGAAAGTGCGGGTACGGTTATTGGGACAGTACCAAATCAACCTATAAACACGATAAAAAAATCTACGGTGTTTTAGACTGCAGAAGAGGCACGGCATTTAAAAAAACACACACACACACAGTCCGTACATCACCGCTTTTTGTTCGTTTTCAGCGTTAACAAGTAGGTGTTCTCTGGACAATATACGTCAGCTGAGTGTGTACTCTCCCGTTTTAATGAACAGACAGCAGCGGCGGTGGCGCCCTCTGCCGCGGCTGTTCTAAATTAAACCGTTCCATTTATCTAGTCGAGCGTTTACAGGTGCTCCCACAATACATACACACAGGAACAAGTGACGGGCCATATTTTCCAACGTTTATTTATTTGTATTGTTTTCATTAGTGATTTAATATGGAATTATTATTTTGATCGTACACGTAGAGCTCTGATACAAAACAGAGGCTTTCGTGAAGCTACAAGCAATATCTTCTGTTGTAGTGTATTCACTCTTCATAGGCTAAGGATCATACATATGATTTATATTAAAGTTTTAAATTACTCACATATCACGTCAGCGAAATATTCATGTAAATAGATTGCTTTATGCAGATGACAAGGTCTTTATACAGAAAACAGAAGACCTGTTACAGCGGGCGATATTTACGTTCAGTAGCATCATAAAAGACTATGATCTACAGATCTCTGCTACAAAATGTAAAAGAATGGCATTTCAGGGCAGTTATCCTATAAGAACTAAGGTAGTCGTGAATAATCAGATTTTGGATCAGGTTAGTTATTTTAATTACCTGGGTTGTAATATTTCATATGGAACTGATATTGACTGGGATAGTAAGCTAACAAAATTTAGACGCATCTGTGGAATGATTCATAGGCACCTGAAAAATAAAAACGGAAGGATACCCGAATTAAATTTTATAAAACTGTGGCTATCCCCACATTCCTGTAAGCTAGTGAGACATGGACTTGGACACTTGGTAAAAGGGACGTGCAGAGGATTCAAGCAGCCGAAATGAAATTTCTAAGAGGGACGCAAGGTTGTTCTCTCTTGGATCGGAGAAGGAACGAGGATATTAGACATTTAAACATTAGCGATTTAAACATATTATCATTGCACCAGAAGATTGAAAACCACAGAAGGAGATGGTATAAACACTTGAATCGCATGCCTGATATCCGTCTACCTGTGTCTGCCTTGGGTTATCACCGTACTGGGAGGAGAGATATCTGTAGAGCGAGGAGGAGATGGGTTTCGGAACAGGTCTAAGGTCTAGTCCTTGGAGTGGTGATGATGATGAATTACTCACATTCATAATGTCCATCGATTTCATAGAGGTCATAGATGTAACATCTGTTTTGATTATTTTTTCTGTATAGGCCTATAGAAAAATGATTTACCGTTCGGATAGTAACCATCTCTACTCATACAAAATTTCTGCACACAACAGCATGGTATGTGGAGCGTCATACGTAGAGGGACCCAAAAGTAACGAGAATTTTTCTCTGGCAGTTGGTAGAACGCTAGTTCCGACTTCTCCCGCTAGGTGCCTTCACTAGACACCATTTTGTATCAGTTGTCCTAGTGACATTTTGTGGAAACATTAGTGCGGTCAGTGTGACTATTTTTTGTAAGCGCTGTTTCACGTTTTCGGCGATTTTTAAATTAATTTAATGGCAGACATTAAATACCATCGTGCTAACATCAGGTTCTGTTCCCTGTTAGGGAAATCAGCAGCAGAAACTGTCGCAATGCTTCGGACGGCTTATGGGGAGGAAGCTTTGAGCCAGGCACGGATTTTGAGCCGACAAGGAAGCACACGCGGAACGAATTTTGCTGCAACACGTTTCATCTTCAGTCAAAATTCGTTGGCATGAACTCCAGGATATTCCAGTCATTTCCTCCAATTCATCGATTGTTCTACGACGATCAAACATGATCGCAACACGAATTTTTCCAATGTTTTCGTCCGTTTTGGAAGTCGAGGGACGTCCCGGTCGTGGTTCGTCTTCAATTGACATTTGACCACTTTTAAAACGAGAAAACCACTCGTAAATCCTTGCCTGGCTCAAAGCTTCCTCCCCATAAGCCGTCCGAAGCATTGCGACAGTTTCTGCTGCTAACAGGAAACAGACCCTGATGTTAGCACGTTGGTATTTAATGTCTGCCATTGACAAATCGCCGAAAACGTGAAACAGCGCTTACAAAAAAATAGTCACACTGACCGCGCTAATGTTTCCACAACAATGCCGCTAGGACAACTGATACAAAATGGTGTCTAGTGAAGGCACCTAGCGGGAGACGTCGGAACTAGCTTTCTACCAACTGCCAGAGAAAAATTCTCGTTACTTTTGGGTCCCCCCTCGTATGTCTCCTATGCAAGAAACAATATGAAAAAGAGATACACATCATAAAGTAAATAGCTCAAACCAATGGATATCAGCCTCAAACGATCGATAAAATCATTGAAAAAACGAAAAGACAAAAAACAAAAAACACGTCAATCGAGAGGAAGACAACCTATATATACCTGGACATTACATTGACGACAACTCTCAAAAATTAGCTAGAACATTTGCAAAATACGACTATCAATTAGCGTTCAGAAGAAACAATTACATCTACATAAATCTGAAAATAAACAATACAAAAAAGAAAAGCATTTATGAAAAAGCAGGAGTCTATCAATTTCAATGTCAGCCTGCTAACTCGACAGAATACAATGTGCGATGAAACAAAATATACATAGGTTTCACATCAAGATCCTTTAAACACAGATATGTAGAACACACCAGAGATTCTCAACATTCAAATCCGAACTCAACAGTAGCCAAACACATAAAACAACAGTCTTGTGAATATGGTCCAATACAGCAACATTTAACGGTGGTGAAAACATGCAGTGATGAAATAAGATCTAATATATATGAACAATACCCGAACGTACAAACATGTAAATGAATAGGGCCACTAAAATCGGTTGAACATCATGACGGATTTCAAATATCAGTATGGAGAACCATAATGACATCCATGTTCTAAGATTTATATTTAAAATCATTTTCGAAATGAAATATTTCCATAGAAACTACTTCTTTCTACTTACTGCTTCAGCCTTAACCACAGTACTGTGGTCACTAACGTATACCACCTCACGTTATCGCACTCGATTTTCACTGATGATGGAAGTCGATGGCACTGCCGAACCGTCTGGTTTTGCAGAAAACATTGGACTACGGCCAAACAGGCCGGGAAGGAATTTTAACAACAAACTACTTCTTTGTTGCCGATAACGTAGTACATACATAAAAAATTATCCCCTCCCCCTTCAACTATAATTTTCATTTATAGAAAATTACCCCCACCCCGTTCAACTAGCCTCTTCATTTATATACCCCTGATTTCATCTACGTTTCTACAGTGGATTATTAAGATCTTCTTATCAGGATACTTTATTTATCAAAATTAAGTACTTTACTCTTGTTACAACAAAAAATGTTTCAGGTAAACAACCCTTTCCCGTAACCGATCTTCACCAAAATCAAAAGACCTTGAGTCCTCTACAACTCAGGCACATATGTAAAAAATTATTTGATTCTGTTTGAATTTACAGCAGTTATCGTTAGTCATGAAAAAATTTCTCTTGTTACAACATAAAAAGGTAAACTACCCCTTTCCCTTAACCGATCTTCACCAAAATCAACAGGCCTTGATTTCTCTACAATGTAGGGATGTATGCAAAACATTATTTGATTATGTTTGAATTTACGGCAGTTATCGTTCGTCATAGAAAAAATTACCCTTGTTAAAATATAAAATGTTGCCGGTAAACTACCCCTTTCTCTTAACTGATCTTCACCAAAATCAAAAGGTCTTGAGTCCTCTACAATTCAGGGATGCATGCAAAACATTATTTGATTCTCTTTGAATGTGCGGCAGTTATCGTTCGTCATAGAAACAATTACTCTTGTTAAAACATAAAATGTGGCAGGTAAACTACACCTTTCCCTTAACCGATCTTCACCAAAATCAATACGCCTTCAGTCCTTTACAATTCAGGAACGTATGCAAAAAATTATTTGATTCTGTTTGAATTTACGGCAGTTATCGTTCGTCATAGAAAAAATTACCCTTGTTAAAACATAAAATGTTGCTGGTAAACTACCCCTTCCCCTTAACCGATCTTCACCAAAAACAATAGGTCTTGAGAACTCTACAATTCAGGGCTTGTATTCAAAAAATTATTTGATTCTGTTTGAATTTGCGGCTCTTATCGTTTGCCATAGAAAAAAAATCTACACACAGATAGACAGATACACACACACACACACACACACACATTTCGAAAAATGACTTTTTTTCATGTTTTGAGGGTAGTACAATCAGAATCTGCAATTATCTCGAACACGATTTTTCTTGCCCTCACCATACTTCCACTTCCTTATGGAACATGGAAGTAAAAAGCGTATCACATTTGAGATATTGCGGCAAAGTGAAACTCAGCATAATCAGTTGATATAATATATAGACCTGAATGTAGACATAAATACTCTGCAACAAAATCAGTTCTTGAGAAACTGTGGACACAAACGTATGTTTCACAATCATTAATCAGTGTTTTCGAATTCATTTTTTTCTGTAAATAGTAACTGTTCGCAATATCGTGACCGTGAGTGTATAGTGTAAATATCCTGACGGTGGTCTATGACCAAAATCAATAGAAGTTAAGAATGTGAGTAATTTAAAATTTTGTTATAAATCATATGTATGGTATCTCAAGGCTACGAACAATGAATACACTACAATAGAAGATTGAGATTATAGGTACCATTAGTAAACAATAAGAGTATGTGTATTATAATACACTACACTATCATTACTATACCCTGATTAACGAAAGAAAGTGACTGGCGGAGCGGCCGCGCGGCGACCGAGTTTGTAGTAAAAACATTCCACTTAATAACCTCGTGGAAACGTAAAATACAGGGCTAGAAATGTCTAATGAACTGTATTTTAATCATGAATTAAAGACGTTTTTAACAAACTTTTCTAATTTTTAAAATCTTTTTTCAATTAATTTACATTGAGAGTTAAATAAAAAAATACACGAATTTGAATTAAAAATTTAGGGTTTATCGTTTTTATTACGTAAGAACTCAGAGGTTAAGCATCGGAAAAACATTTCTTGTAGACAAATGGTAGTCCACCTTCTTTAGTACAATATATCAAAAATTGAGATGTGTTCTAAATGTCACTTCCAATCCTGCCTGTATTTTTTATTCTATCCAGAACCGACTGTAACTTCAGGTCTTTCCCCCTTATGTCATCGTTTCGTAGATGATGTCTCAAACTGCATCCCTTAACTGCCCTTAAAAATTTCATTTCCGAGGCCCGTATTCTTGAAATATCTTTTTACAGGAGAATTCGTGTTTCACATCCATACATTAAAGTCGTCACAGCCACGACCTTATAGAACTTTAGCCGTGTGAGCTTACGACATAAATCACTACCGGCAACACTTCTATAAGACAGTAAACCACATGCAGCGCTCAATTCCCTGGTTTCCGTATTATGCGTCACGTGTCCTGAGTCCTTAGTCCGCTTCTGTTAGGTAACCTGAACAGAAAAATGCGTGATCTTGTTCTTGAACGTGTCCGTGATAGGTTCGTTCAACACAGAAGTGCTTCTTTGATCCCGTACATGTCTGTATATCTTAACTACATGCGCACTGATATCAGTTTTTAAGCCTTACACCAAACTGGGTATATACTTCTACCCTAGGGAGACCCCTATTATTTTTGAGATCGATCCCTCCAAAAATAGGGGGGTGATACAAAAATGTAAGGGAGTCAAAATTGTATCAAAAAGTCGCGAAACCACATGTGGGATATAAAATCAAGGGGAATTTTAACCTGGATCTAAATATAGTGTTCAATATTTGATAATTTAAAATGTTTTGGACGCCAGGGCATAAAAAGGGAGTGAAAATTTTGATAAAATCGCAAAAATTAACGTCACATATCAAATTAAAGATAATTTTAACTAACATCTGAATGCATTGTAAAGTTTTGGAAATTTCAAAATTTTTGAATCTACAGGGCCCAAAAAAAGAAATTAACAGTTTTTTTTAAATTGTGAAAATCTATCAGGATGTCAGACTAAAACGAATTTGTGACCCAAATCCGAATGTTTCGAATTTTTCGTGTTTGTTTTGTGATTGTCTGGTGATTGTGTATTACTAAAGGAATAATAAGGTAATAAGAGATTTTTGTAGTTTTTCACATAATTGAAAAATTATCTAATATTGAAATTTATGTAACAACAAATTTACTTCGTTCAGAATAGTGAGCGAGTTGTGTAGCTCAGGAATCAACTAGTTTATAATTTGATGTTCTTTTTATGGCTTTTGAAGTATGAGTGATACAGTACATAGAATTAAAACAAATATAATAAATAATTAAATAAACTTATTCACAACGCCTCAAACAAATAATCTTTCAAGATAAGGAAACTCAAATTGGCAAACGTCTTTACTCTAACCCGGGAACTGTTAGAAAGAAAAACCTTTCCAGAAGTACGAAAGTCAGCCATTATAGCACTGTGATCAGGCTGGTGATCATGTATGGAGTGGAAACAATGTGGTTTTAAAAATTTGGAACCACTTCTTAAAATTTAACGAAGAATTCTTCGGAAAATTTATGGCCCCAAGAAACTCAAGATGGGTACAGGCATAGACCCAAATAAAAGCTGTACAGGGATCTGGAAACGGTTTTCCGAAGGAAAAGACTGAGATTCCTTGGACCCGAAAATTTAAATAAACAAATTTTCAAATATATTTGGCAACTTTCCAGTCTGAACCGATACACCAAACAATTCAAGGAGGAAATGATGAAACTGGGTATCTCTTTGAACGACTGTGTGTGTTTCGATGAACATGCTGTCACCTTGCATGGCTTGGGGGTAACGGCTGTTCATACTTTACTCCATAGGTTGGGTTTAGACAATGTAAAAAAAACCGGTAAAAATGGACTGTATAAACGTTTATTGCGAAAAACAGATTAAATCATCGTTATGCGATTTAGTAAATTCGCGTGTGCACATAAGACTGCATGTCTGATAATTTGGAATACTTTAAATTGAATTAAGTAAATTATTCACATGTTTTAACGGCCGTAAATTGAGTTTTATGTAACACACGCGCGGAGCAGGCTGTTTTCACCTGAAGCTCCTTGAGTCGACTGCTTGATAGAAAAAGGGGGGGGGGATTGACCTTAGCCCATCCGGCGATAAGCGACATGCAGCCGACGTCACAGGCGAATTGTTTTAAATACATTTTAAATCTGAACATTGTGGATAGAAATACGTACAGAAACAAAATTCAAAATCTTGAGGTTCTCTGCGGTAAGGAGACGAGAAAGGGGTGGACAGTAGAAAGGAGGCGGCGCATAGTGCCTTCTGGCGGGAGAAGAAAAGGAAATGATATTCGCGTGTGGTCCACGGCTGGCCTGTTCGTGTAAAAAAAGAAAACTTATTCACACCCAGTTAATATGCAAAACAACAATAACACACTAATCAATACGAATAAATGTAAACCAAATTATTAATTTAAAATTGTATAATCGGTTAGTTGTCTACTCAACTACGTTTACGTTTAGTAATTATGAAGTATCCACTTTGGCCTCCGCTTTGCCGTTGCGAAATCACAGCAACAAATAATGCAGTAAATAATCCGTTCGCACAGGATATTTGTTAACATGGCGTTAGTGTGATCGTGCTTGCTATTATGTAAGCTTCGTATTAATTAGTGCGACCAGAGTCGGTAATGAATTTGTTAAGAGCAATTACTCTGCTTGGTCGTGCAGCGAGTGATTAAACTGTCACACAGACGTAATCTCTTGTCAACGGTTACTGTAACGTCCGTTTATCATGATCTGTGAATGTTTCGGGGGGGGGGGGGTATTAAACTCTAGTTTTATAATGTAGCCGTTTGGCGGCTGTTCCCCAAATAACCACCTCAGTCCTGAGCTAGACTAACCTCAGTCCAAACAATGTTTTGCATTGAACATGGCCTCCGATGGCCGAAACGTCTGTAACGAACACCGTTAGACCACGGCCTAATAACCCGCCTATGACTAATTCTAACAACGTTAATGCCGCCCTTGAGAGCCTCAGATCAAATTTGCTTGTTAAGTTTGTTATACAGTTTATGGACAGTGTTGTTTATCTTAGACCAACTTGCAGTAACAACCATCATCATCTTCACAAGACGGCATAGGCAGGGTAGGGTGCTGCTGCCTGGTCCGCCTTCTAAGTAAGAACCTCCAGCTATGTATTCCTGGGTCTACCCACACACCTGTGTCCTGTAGGTTTGTATTTCCAGACTTGTTTGGCACAGTCTGGAATCTGACATTCTTTCTAAGGTTCTTTCCACAGTTGTTTGTTTGTAATCTTTTAATTTTTTTATTCAAGTTAAAAACTTGTAACTCTTCTCTTATGGCCTCATTTCTTATACCGTCAAGTTTAACTCCTCTTAATAATGCCGCTTCTGAAGCCTGTATTTTAACTGTCTTGTTTTTTGGTTGTTGTCCATAATTCACACATATAGAACAGTGCAGGGACTGCCATAACTTTGTAAAACTTTAATTGTTTATCACGAGGTACCTTGTTTCTACAAATAGGGTTGATTGTGCCACAGATCGTCTGGATCTTACCTAACTTAACGTCAATATCATATTGTAATTCCTGTCATAGCCAATTACGTTTCCCAAATAATTAAAGTGGCTTACCTGTTATAGAATTCGATCTCCAATGATTACTTTTTTTTCTTACTGGCTCCTTACCTCGAAATGCCATTACCTTCGTTTTTATAGCGGAGAATTTCATAATGTATCGTTTGTAAATCTGGTGAAGCTTAAAAACAGATTTCTGCAAATCAGATTCTGTAATTTGAGTACCAAGCAAGTCGTCAGCAAACAACAGCTTATTCAAATATCTGTCTCGTGATAACTTAATACCAGGGTTCACCAGGTGTTTCCATTTCCTTACCAGATCGTCAGTATAAACGTTAAAAACAGTAGGTGATATACTGCAACCTTGTCTTAACACATTGCTTGACAGATATTTGTTGAGATATCCTACAATTATTTTTAACAGGTATTCTTGTTCCGTTACGTATCTATATACAAGGCCTATGCCTTGTATAGTTTGCCAAATAACCCACCTCAGTTCTGAGGTAGACTGACCTCAGTCCGAACAATTTTTTGCAGTGAAGATGGCCTACGATGGTGCAGAGAAAGAAAGTTGTTGAGGGTATCCCCGTTCTTCTAATATTCGCCACAACAAATTTCTATCTAGTCTATTAAAGGCCTTCACAAATTCGACGAAAGCTATACGCGTTTCTTTATTGAACTCGCGATGCTTCTCAATGATTTGTGTAATAATAAAAGTATTGTCTGTACAAATCGGCTCTTCTTGAAGCCGTTTTGTAACAAACGTAATTTGATTAATGATGGGCCTCGGCCTAACAACCCGACAATCGTTTACCAGTCAGTGGCCGTGAAAGCCTGCGATCTTTATTAATAAATAAACCACTTTTGTTTAAATAAGCCGTATTATTTGCAAACAGTGTGTTTTGTTACGTATGTGTATCGCCACGTATATGTATAAAGTAGCCATTATATCTATGCAGGCGGAAGTAGAATGTGCGCAATCAGTGGTATCAGAAAAATCGTTAAATATTCCGTACAACGATTCGCTAGAGAAAGAATATCGTTTATCGGGGGCGCAAAGAATGACGAGAAGCAGAAAACTTTGCAGCGTCTGCCGGAGTGACGACTCTCTAGAGAGAGTATTTCATCCCCCACCCCAACCCCCAATACTTTCCTAACGCTACTGTTTCTTATCAGTCATATCCTTGGTGTTTCCCACCAGACCGACCACCACGCGAACGAACATACACGCCCATAAAACCGCTTACTGGTTGGTTTATCGTATCCTAGTTGGAGCAGCAACAACTACAGCTCAGATAAGGTTTGTAAAATACTATGTAAAAGCCCGAAAAATGTAAACACAAAACCCCGCTATGTAGACACAAAACAACTTTATCACAAGATGTTCTAATAACTCTGAGGCAAGTGGCTGTAAGGCAGCGAAACTTACAAAAAAATCACATATTTTCCCAAACACGCCTCGCAGCTGTTGTTGCCGTGTCCTCTGCAGAGTCTCGGATACTTCCATGTGCCTCTTGCACTGCTTTACCTGTATCGACGATTTGTTTGTGTATAACTGTTGCCAAGGATTATGGGCTGTTACCCGCATGGTCGCCGTAACAACAAGACAAGCGAAAATCTGTATGTGTGGGTCAGTGTTGGGGCAGTTATTGCATTTTGTGTTTCCTTGTGCTATATGTATCATTTTGCCGACCTTCTAGCCACCAAAGTACCCAGTTTATCCCTTCTACCTATCCATTCCCGAACCCACATGCGTTTCTTTTTGTTCCTTATGTTACTCAGCAACTGCTTACAAAGCTCTTTAACATCAATCAGCAACAGGTGTCTCAAAGCTTCACGTCGCACACCCACAGATGACATTTTGCACTACTTGTTAACATCAAACCAATCTACGCAACCGTGTACTTTGCTGCACTAGCCACTACTAAATAGCCGTTACTTAAAAATAGTGTGACATATACATAGCTATAAAATGCAGTAGCGAATTATGCTACTTCACACTATGCACTAGTGAAGTAGCGTAGTGTGACACAGGCTTATAATATTCAAATTGCTGCTATCTAGACGTTTCTTTAAGGCGCGTTTTCTCGTAAAACATTGCTACGACGAATCATCGTATTGTGTAGTGAAAACAAAATACAGATACCAATGAACTCATTAATAACTAACTTTAAGTAGTCACAAATAACAATTTGAAATCAACAAAGTATGCTGCTAAAATTCAGCATATCCCGCCTCTGCTTCCACTATTTTATAGCATCGTCTAAATATACATTACACAGTGTATGTGATAAGCTGCGCCCTTATCTAACCCCTTATTTATCACTTCCTTAACGATGTCACCATATTCGCTTCTTTCCGTGGTGTCCGTGTCGTTATGCATAGTTCTTACACAACATCTATTATGTGATTTAATATGCCTCTTCTCTCCATGATACATCACAGTTTCTTTTGCCTTGTATTATCAAAAGTCTTAATGTTATCACTGTACACTATAATTATGTCTTTCAAGATTATTTCTCTTTTTTTTCTTGTCAGTACTTTAATGTAAATACCTATCTGAGCACGATATTCCTTTCCTGAATCCGGACTGCTCTTCCAGCAATATGGTATCTACAGTAGGCTTTAATCTGTTGTTAACGATTTTGGCGTATATTTTATATGCTGCGTTAAGTAAGCTAATATCTGTGTAGTTTTCACAGCGTGTTTGTAAACCTTGTTTCAAAATAGGGACCACCAGAGGCATTCTTCAGTCTGACGGAATTACTGTTTGCCTCCAACGCTGGCTTACAATGTCCAGGAACATAAACTTTGCTTGCGCTGGAAGATATTTATAAAAGTAAAAATTGTTTAAATAAAAATTTATTTTTAACAAATATAAATTGGTAAATATATTAATTATTACGACGGTCTCACGGATCGTCGTATTGTACAGGGGAAACAAAATGCAGTCACCAATGAAGTCGCTAATTACCCAATATATGTTCCAGATTAATTTTCCCCCCACCTGGCCGTGTGCCAACATAATTTGCGTAGTTACAACATAATTTGCCCGTACAGTCTGGAAGGTACTTGTGTACACGGCCTTGACCGAGAACCGTGTAGAACGACACTCGATTTTTTGAGAGTGGTACGTAATTGTCGTAGCAATATTTACTTTAAATAACACTTTATAAATAAACATTGTCTCAATTAAATTTTTTCGCTGAAATTTTGTGTGTGGTTAAGCCTCTTAATTTTTATTTAAAGAAATTAAGTTGATAAATGTATTAAGTTGACCAATCTGGTCTGGCTTTACTTAGTCTTAAATGTAGTAAGTTACAGATTTCAACTTACTGTACATAGCACTGAAAACTAGTCATTACCTTCCCTTGTCTTAACGGCTTTTTTGTTTCCGTGTAAAATACAATTTTCTGAATTTTCACATCTTATACGATTACACAGTTTATCGTATTGTTACGACGGCCTCACGGATCGTCGTATGGTGCAGTGGAAACGAAATACAGGCACCAATGAAGTCGCTAATTAGCCTGCCAGCTTTAATTAGTCACAAATAACAATTTGAAATCAACAAACTACTCTCATACAATAATTCAAGTTAATATTGTCCACACGCAAATAACAATGTCAACTCTTAGATTTCCACGATATTAATTGATGACTCGTTGGGCACTTGGTGAAACATATTAATACAAAGGTTTTTCAAAAAATATATAAACACTTGGTACGTTTCACAGTTTTTATTTAACTGTGACAGCTGTTTCGACTTCTTAAGCCATTTTCAAAGAGATGAGTGAACACCTAAACAGAGGATGTAAGGGTACCTTCACATGTGTGAGGTGTGAAGATATAATCTGAATGCAAAATACTTAGTTTAGTTAAGTTTAAACTTTGCATTCAGATTATATTTAGTTTTTACGACACTTGACCTTCCCTTAGCTCCTGCAACCCCCTCTCGATCTTCACACCTCTCACGTGTTCCGATACACCCCCTAAACAGATGTCTACCACCCCCCTATCATCCTCTGTTTAGGTGTTCACTCATCTCTTTGACAATGGCTTAAGAAGTCGAAACAGCTGTCAGAGATAAATAAAAACTGTGAAACATACCAAATGTTAATATATTTTTTGAAAAACCTTGTCTTAGATTTCCGCACTAATTATAACACAGTAATCACTTTCCACTGACCACTTGATCCGCAATCCACAATCTCGCCAGGTGTAACTAAGCCGGCCGCTGTTGCTTATATAGGTCCCGCATGTTTTTCACAATAATTTTACAAATTACTGCATAATGTAGTTGAGAGTACTCGAACAGTCTCGAAGCTACGGCCTTGACACAGACACTGCATCTGCTCGGCTAGCCGAGAAACGTGTAGAACGTTTACGTAACTGCATGTGACGACGTTTCGAGAGCGTTACCTAATTTCATAGTATATTGTATTTTAATACATGTGCCTTAAACGAAGCCGCAAGACGAGTGTGCAAAATAATGATACGACTAAGCCTTCATGATCACTTCCAAGTTTCGCTCAAGACTATGAATTCTCAATTAAATTCAGAAAATATAAACGTGTCTAATGATAATGTGATGTATTATAATATGGTATTACAATAATGTTATAATATTGGTATTATAATACCAATGTTGTAATATAATACAATGGTATTATAATGTGATGTATTATAATATGATGTATTTACTAATGGTACCTACAGTCTCAATTTTCTAGTATAGTGTATTCATTGTTCATAGCCTAAGTTACCATACATATGATTTGCAATAAAGTTTTAATTACATTCTTAAATTCGATCGATTTTGGTCATAGACCATCGTCAGGTCACATACGCTGCGCACTTGCAGTCACAATATCGTAAAACAAGCACCATTTACAAAAACGAATTCGTAGACATTGATTAATGGACGTGAAAGGTACGTTGGTGTCCAAAGTTTCTCGAGAAACTTTGGACACCAACGTACGTTTCATGTTCATAATCAATGTCTACGAATTCGTTTTTGTAAATGGTGCTTGTTTTACGATATTGTGACTGCAAGTGCGCAGCGTATATGACCTGACGATGGTCTATGACTAAAATCGATCGAATTTAAGAATGTGAGTAACTAAAACTTTATTGCAAATCATATGTATGGTACCTTTAGGCTATGAACAATGAATACACTGCAATAGAAAAAAAAATAAACGTGTCTGTTTTAATAAACATTTTTAAAAGTCATTTTAATACTACAAAGTGACCCACAACTCGCTTATCAAAAATGCGTTTGCTTACAATTACTAGTGTCAAATAATATTATATTAATTTCATTGCCTTCTGGTCCACTTATTGTGTAAGTCTGAAGACGTAGACGGCCACAGTTATCTCCACATAGGGCCACTTCGAAACAGTAAAATAAGTCAGACCCAGATATTTATCAGCAGCAGGCATCGGTTAGTTTAATGTTGTTGATGCTGCGGGGGAGGGGGGGTAACAAGTTGCGCATAATTTGCTAATAATGACATACTACCTGTTGGAGGGTGAGTTCTCCATCCCCCACGGGTATGATATATCTGCCGCAGCACTTGACCACTAATGACGGGGAGTTAACCCCAATCAAAAGCCGCCGCGTGTGTGTGTTTGTACGTGCACGCGCTATTGGAATCATCGTCCCAGTTATGCCCAACAACTACCTGGCAATAAGTCTGCTGCAAATTTCATTGGCTTTTTAATTCGTTTGTCTTGTGGTGCCGGTTTTCTTGTGTGTGGCTTTACACACACGTACACACACACACACACACACACACACACACACTAGAGAAAATTATTTTAGTGTAGTTTTGAAGAAACGATCGGTACAGTTGCTTTGTCACCAACGACGTCTCATAGTTAAAAACTAAACAGAGACACGGCTGTAAACTAAGAAGAGCGGCGGTAGCACACCCTTTGCTAACGCACGCACAGACGCAGAGCTCCAGACAACAGCTTGGATCCGGCCCCCAGACCAAAACTTCCTAAATGTCATCTAGGAAGTATTGCCCAGACCCAGTCAGATTGACACTGGATGACATTGCTCAGATCACAGGCATCTCTCACGAGCGTAAGGGTCATACTTGAACGTGGTACGAAAAAACGTTGTGCAAGTTGGGTGCCGCGTTTGGAGTTGTCGAACTTTATGGAGTCCGCTGCGGTCATCATCTGCTGTGATCGTACGACTAAATTTAAACTCCAGTGCCTACTTAAAAACTATTGTTTCTGAAAGCGTAGCAACGCTTTAACACGTTGACCATTTCACTGTGAATTTCCATGGGGGCTAGACCTTTTTAGCAAAGAAATCGCGATTTTTCCAAAAAAAGGCGAGGACATAAATTTCAAACCGCTGGTAAACGTTAAATAAATCGACAGATATTTGGAAATTAATAGGGGTTTACATCAGTGGCGTATCTAGGAGTTGGCCTTGGAGATTCCTGGCTTCGGCTTCATACAAAAGCGGTAGGTTTTTAGACGAATCAACAATATTATCTTCAAAGTGGCTGAAATCAGTCCCATCAACTGTAAATAATAGAATAAATATACGCGTTATTGAAACATTGTAGAGAAGATACTTATTGGCTGAATTGATTTTCCTACATTTCATATTTCAAACGTATACGCTAATGCTGTGTGATAAACCTGTTTTTATATTTAAATAAGAGAAGTTACTACTATAGTAGCGTACACAGCTGAAAAAATAAATAAAACAGCCTAAAAATTACGTGAATAACAAAATTCGTCAAATTGTTTCATCTCCCTGCGGCGTCCGGTCCCGTTCGTCCCCCTCCCGTAAATACGCCGCTGCTGATGGTTAAAAACTATACTGGGGCCGAACAAGGAGGGCGGCTGTAGGATATTAGCAGACGCACAGGTACAGACCTCCCTCCAGACAACAGCTTGAATCTGGCGCCCAACGTACTGCATCAACGCTTTAACGCGTTTACCATTTCATTGTGAATTTCCATGGACCCTAAACCTTTTTTAGCAAACAATTCGTGATTTTATCCTTTTTTTTTCAAAAAACATGCGGACACAAATTTTGAACAGGGGATAAACGTTAAATAAACTGACAGAGATATTTCGAAATTAACAGGTGTTTACATCAGTGGCGTATCTATATTTGGCTTTTGGGGGAGGGGTCGGCTATGAGACTAATCAACATACTGTACGGTAATTATCTTTGAAGTGGCTGAAATCAGCTCCATCAAAGTAAACTATAACAACACGATAAAAATACGCGTTATTGAAACATTGTATAGAAGATACTTATTGACTGAATTGATTTTCATATATTTCGTATTTCAAACGTATACGCTAATACTGTATAATAAACCTGTCCTGTATGTATATGAAAAAATACTACTATATTAGCGTACACAGCTGAACAAAAAAATGTAAACAGCCTAAAAATTAAGACATTAACAAAATTCGTCAACTTTTTCGAACCTCTGGGCGGATCCGGTCCCTTCGCCCCCCCCCCCCCCCAGTAAATACGCCCCTGGTTTACATGAAATACGAATCTTACGAAAAGACGAAAAAAAGTTTAGTTCTACCGCTAAGCTATAGATGTCGCTGCGAGACCGTTTCAACTGACCCTCGTACAAATTGTACGTGTACAAAAACTTGCAAAACATGATAAATCTATTTACTATGTGCCACTGATAAATATTTTGATTAATGAATGTCGCGCGGTCTGTCTTTGTGCTGATTCGCTAACCAGTTTTCATTACTAACCGTAAGAACATCAGCTGTCTGTCTGATGATGGCTGATGAAACGAAACAGATTTTAACGTCAACGACGACGACGACAGTGTGAACTTTATTTTGTACATTTGTATGGTAAAAAGTAAAAACTAAGTGAAAAAGAATGTGGACATTGAAAAGGAAATTGCTGGAGTCGTTTGAAAGAGGAAATTGAATACAAGATTGAGAGAGACGGGGCAAGGGGGGAGGCGGCAAAAAGTCTCAGTGATGGAATGTCAAGAGCGACGCGACTGCTGGTGCTGATGGTGGTAGAGCAGTATATTATACCCCCCCCCCGCGCTGTAGGATAAAAAGCGCTGTTTCTTATAATATTTCTATCTGTCAGTATACACGCTCGCTGTAAATATTTTGCGGACTCGATTCTATTTCCTGTTTATAACTTATTTAATTCACGATTTTATGTACTGAATATAAAACAAACTTCTTCTCACGCGGACTTGTTGTTGTAGTAAATAGAACAAACAAAACATAAATCATGTGTTATTGTTATAAAAAAAAAAACGACTATGAGAATTTAATTAATGGGAAATATCACACTTCAAAGAAAATATTTCCCGGGCTTTTTGAGCCGTGGTCCTCTGTTTGTAGGTCAAAACGTTTCGACTGCAGCTGCGGCAGTCATCCTCAGTGCTGTTCTATCTGCTCCTCTGACGACCCCAAACCGTCGCACTTGTATAGCCGTCCGGGTGCGGGCTGCTGTCTGGTTGGCCGAGAGCTTGGCCAACCCCGTTGCTCGCCTGTGTCAACAACGGAGTTAGACGTTATATCCATGGTAGCGATCCGAGAACCTCCGAGTACCGGATACCAGGCCTTATTCAGCCTCATTCACTCTTCCTTCCCGTTGAGGAAGTCATTATATTTACATATCTCGACCGCTTTTCGGAGTACCCGCGTAGAATAGCGCAGCGTAGAGGTTAGGATCCTATCTCCTGAGGATGACTGTCCCAGCTGCAGTCGAAACGTTTGGATTTACAAAAAGATGTCGACGGCCCAACGGCCCGAAAATAATTTTACTGAAGATAACTCCGGATGTGAAAGCTTTAATCTTATGAGGGATATCACAACTAATCACGGCTCGAAAAGGGATACGACAAGGGGTGATCCATTTAGTCCTCTACTTTACAACTTGGTAAAAGGCGAAATAATAATAGTCATGAAGCAGTATTAAATTGGTAATACTGATTTCAACATTAGCTGTTATTCTGACGAAAAAATTGTACTCATCAGTAGATCTTAAGGACGAGCAACTAGACGCAAGGATGATCTGCGTTTATGCAATCTTTATTGTTGGGCAGATATGTGAGAAGGCCCTGTACTGTAATAATGTGTTTTGTAGACATAAACAACGGTTTTTATAGAATAAGACTACAGGATATCATACAAATATTCATATCCGTCTTATATTTATATCCGTCTTCAGAGATCTTCTAGCCATCTCTTCCTGGGTCTACCCATACATCTGTGTCCTATATAGGCCTACTTGTATTTCCAGACTTGTTTCGCCAGTCTGGAATCTGACATTCTTTCTAAATGTTCTTTCCACTGTTGTCTGTAATCTTTTTTTTTTTCATTCAAGTTGAAAACATGTAACTCTTTTCTTACGGCCTCATTCTTTATACTGTCAAGTTTAGAATATCGTTTAACTCCTCTTAAGAACGCCTGTTTTTTACTGTCTTGTTTCTTGGTCGATGTCCATAATTCACACCCACAGGATCGTGATAATTTTGTAGAACTTTAATTTTGTATTTCGACTAATCTTGATATTAAAAATAGGTTGATTGTCAAACAGATATTTCGTCTCGAGAACGCTATTTCCGAGGTCTGTATTTTACAGTCTTGTTTGCAGGTACAAGAAGGAAGATACCTGCAAAAATTATAAACATCATAAAACAACCATATACACAAGTACCACCACGAGAAAAAAATGTAATGGGAAACTATCCAGAATTAATCATGGCTGCAAAAAGGGATGCGACAAGGAGATTCACTTAGTCCCCTAATTTTTAACTTTGTAATGGATGGGGAATAATAATAGCCATAAAGTAGATGAAAGGATATGACATTGGTAATATTACTTTCAACATTATCTGCTGTGCTAACGATGCCGTAATTGTAGCTGAGACTGAAGGCGATCCGCAGAGGTTTCTCCAAATGTTTATATTTTGCATTTAGATTATATTTAGTTTAGTTAATTTTATATTTTGCATTCAGATTATATTTAGTTTTTACAGACACTTGACCTTCCCTTAGTCCTGCAACCCCCTCTCCATCTTCACACCTCACACGTGTTCCAATACACGCCTTAAACAGATGTCCTCCACCACCCTTACATCCTTTATTTAGGTTTTCATTCATCTCTTTGACAATGGCTTAAGAAGTCGAAACAGCTCTCAGAGTTAAATAAAATCTTTGAAACGTACCAAGTGCTTATATATTTTTAAAAACCTTTGTTTCTGTACAAATTTAACAACGCGTGTAAACAATATAGTATGTTGATCTCTTACAGTAAAGACTGAAGCAGTGACTACTACTGCAACCCCAGTGAGGTGAAAGTTTGTAGTAGACAACGAAATCGTGGAGAATTTATTGGAAGTCAACGATTGAGCGGTGACGATAACAAGCTGTTATCCAATAGGCAATGAAATAAGCTACAAATGCAAACAGAGTATCACGATGTACGAGCGATGTTATCTGGAACAACACATTTTTAGATTTGAAAATGAAAACAAGAATACATAAAAAGCCTATGAATGCCCAACATTAAAGCCTATCCTAACGTATGGAGCAGGGGCTAGACCAGAAACCACGACAACTCGAAGAAAAACACAGGTTGTTGAAATAAAGTCATTGAGAAGAATGATAGGCAGAACACCCCGGCGAGATAGAATAACAAATATCAATATTCGAGAAACATGCCGTGTGATAGACATTGTGGATTGGATACAGAAAAGGCGACAACTCAGGAATAACCGTGTCGACAGAATGGATGATGACAGATTAGTCAAGAGGGTCCGAGATAATTGTCCAACAGGCGAAACACGAATTGGGCCACTACGATGCAATGACGCGAATACATTGAGTAATGCAGTCGGTTGTAAGCACGAGAATCTCCTGAACGAAAAGTAGAAGAAGAAGACGCTAAAATAACATAAATGTAAATTAGTAAGATAAATAACAATTAGTAATAACATCATGTCTTTATAAATACATTCGCAGCTTCCTGAAAATAACATTCGAAGCACGTAGATCGCTAAATAAACTGCCACAATACAAATGCAAACAGGGTATCAGGATGTACGAGCGATGTTATATGGAACAATACATTTTCAGGTTTGGAAATGAAAACAAGTATATTGAGACCGCCATGATGTATGTAGGCAAGACCAGGCGTTAGGACAACTAGAAGACAAACACAAGTTGCTGAGATGTGAACTCGTTAAAAAGAATGATTGGCAGAACACTGCGAGATAATATAAGAAACGTCAATATTCCAGAGAAACATTCTGCCGTGTGACAGACAGCGGTCTGGGTATAGAAAAGGCGACAACTCGGGAACGATCGTGTCGACAGGATAGTTTTGTCAAGAGGCCCCGGGACAATTAGGAACAGGAGGAAACGCAAAATAAACGAATTGGACGACCACGAATGCAATGGGACAATCGTATTGAGTAATGTAGTTGGTTATAAACGGGCAGGGGTGCCGATCCCCCCCAACCCCTATGACGCTCCCCATTTTATAAAAAAATCCCCCCTTTTTCAGAGAAGACCTTTTCTCTCTTTTACAGTAAAATTTCTTACCTAATCAAGCAAAGACCGGGGCTTTCTAACTCAAAACTGTTACAAAATATTACCTTTTACCGAAACGATATATTGATTGTTATAAACTAAAAAATAAGGATTTCTAACATCGAGAGTTTGCTGTTCGATGCTCTACAAGAATACGTTGTAAGTTCGTATCTCTCTGGATACCTGCCTATGAATCAGGGATCACTTCTATGCCAGGCATTGGTTGTGTCGATGAACGCCATTGACTGTAACAAAGTACGTTTGTTATCCATAACTAGATTCAGCGGCACAATTCTATTATATGTTCCTCAGCTTCCTTATCAACGTTCGGCATCCTCAGTGCTTCCCATAAGCCGCCACACGGTGACACCTTGAGCTCGATCTGTAGCCTGTTTGAAGCATCAAGTAGCCAAGACTAGATTCTTTTTTCCGTGCACACCGCGCCTACAGCCCGCTCGAAAAAGTGAACTGGGCAGATTTATTGTGCGTCTGATAGTGTCCGTTATAAGTTATTTACAGTTTTGTAAAATTGGGGAAGATTTTTCATGCAGTAGTAAAAAATCCCCCAAAAAATTTTCTAAATGTCGCCAATGGCGACACGATCCCTCCCTTTAGGCACCCCTGTAAACGGGAGAATCTCCTGACTGAAGAGAAGAAGAAGAAGAAGAAGAAGAAGGATAAGAACAAGAAGAAGAGACAAAATGTTTGAGGGCAGTCGTAGTTGGTAGTAAGTTTGTGTTTCTGTTGTGTCTTTGAGCGATTATCTCTGAGTTTGCGCGCGCGCGTGTGAATGTGTTACGAAACATATAGGCGTGACCCACTGCTGGGTCCCGAGGGGCGTTTGTAGGTTGCAAAGTCGGGCTCGAAAATGTATTTTACGTGTATTAAAAGTCTATTGTATATTTACTTTTTTAGAATTAAGTGTGTATAATTTGTTTAGCGTAAAGGAAGACTCAAAGTACTCGATGTTAGCAAAAATATTATTATTAACTGGGTGCACAGTTACCTATAAGTAATTCAGTGGGCGCCCATGCTTTGGGTCTTTTGAAGTGAAATATTCTTCAAGATGGGTCCCGGACTTGAGACCCACTAGTGTAGAGCGTACAGCGATTGTCTTTGTGTTGATCTTACTATTGGTATAATAATTACATGTAATAATTGAAAGTGTGCCTCGTCGTACCTATGTTAATGAGTGTGTTTTTGCCCTACGCAAAATTTTTCATTTAAAACTCGTTTGCGGTTATTAGGTATTCGGAATATAAGAACATAGTATATGGATAATAGGGAGAAAGAGAGGGAGTGAGAGAGAGAGAATTTGCCAGAATGGCTGAGATTAGCTGGTTTAATTTTTATTCACAGTAAGTTATGCCGCATTGTTCCCTGGAGGGCGGTAGGATAAATTTCTACTAATCGCGCCGTAATACGTAAGTATAGTAAGTTGTATGAAAATAATAAATTGCATTCCTTTATTTAGCAATCTACGTGCTTTGAATGTAATTTTTGGAAGCCGCGAAGGTATTCATAAAGACATGATGTTATTACTAATTGTTTTTAAGTTACCAATTTACATTTATGTTATTTTAGCGTCTTCTTCTTTTTCATCTTCTACTTTTCGTTCAGGAGATTCTCGTGCTTACAACCGACTTCACTACTCAGTGCAATCGCCCCATTGCATCGTGGTGGCCCAATTTGTGTTTTGCTTGTTGGCCAATTATCTCGAACCCTCTTGACTAATCTGTCATCATCCACCCTGTCCAGAGTTGTCGCCATTTCTGTACCAAGTCCACTGTCTCTCTCTCTCACGACACGTTTCTCGAATGTTGACATTTGTTATTTTATCTCGCCGTGGTCTGCCTATCATTCTTCACAATGACTTCATCTCAACAACCTGTGTTTGTCTTCGAGTTGTCGTGGTTTCTGGTCTTGCCCCTGCTCCATACGTTAGGATAGGCCTTAGTGTTGGGCATTCAGAGGCATTTTATGTATTTATTGTTTTCATTTCCAAACCTAAAACTGTGTTGTTCCAGATAACATCGCTCGTACTTTCTGGTACCCTGTTTGCATTTGTAATCTGACAGCTTATTTCATTGGCTATTGGAAACGTAGCTTGTTCCGTCACCCCTAAATCGTTGACCTCCAATATCTTCTCCACAATTTTGTTGTTTACTACAAAAACTTTCACCTCACTGGGGTTGCAGCAGTAGTCAGTACTAGAGTCTTAACTGTAAGAGATCAGCATACTATATTGTTTACACGGTTTTTTAAATATGTACAGAAACCTTTCCGGATCGTCTTCGACCTCAGCTATAATTACGGCATCGTTAGCGTAGCAGATAATGTGAAGTTAGTATTACCCATTTTATAACCCTTCGTTTCTTTCGTGGCTCTTATTATTCCGTCCAGTATCAGAATCACCGTCATCTTCACATCACGGCGTAGCCAAGGTGCTGGCTGTTTCGTCTTCAAAGATCTTCCAGCCATCTCTTCCTGGGTCTATCCACACACCTGTGTCCTGTTTGTATTTCCAGACTTGTTTGGACAGTCTTGAGTCTGACATTCTTCCTGAGTGTTCTTTCCACCCCATTATCTGCAATCTTTTAATTTTTCATTCAAGTTAAAAACTTGTAACTCCTCTCTGACGGCCTCATTCTTTATACGGTCAAGTTTAGAACACCTTTTGACTCCTGTTAAGAACGCCATTTCCGAAGCTTGTATTTTACTGTCTTGTTTCTTGGTTGTTGTCCATAATACACACCCATAGAACAGTACCCATAGCTATAACTTCGTATAACTGTAATTCTGTATCTCGACGTATCTTGATCTTAAAAATAGGTCGATTGTCCCACAGATATTTCGTCCATATTACCGAGTTAAAAAGTAGGCGTCTAAGCGGATCACCATGTCGTTTCCCTGTAGGCTGTATGTATGTATTTGTGTTAATAATGATAACTATACCGAATTGTTCAGTGAGACATTAGCTTTCTAGACACTAAAAGTAACAACGTATTGTGTTTGCAGGTGCAAGAAGCCGGACCGTTACGGCAAAAACCTTCCGTCGACGTCGGTCATCGTTTGCTTTCACAACGAGGCGTGGTCAGTGCTGCTGAGGACCGTGCACTCCGTCATCGACCGGTCGCCCCCGCATCTGCTCAAGGAGATCATCCTAGTCGACGACTACTCCGACATGCGTAAGTAATACTTATGTTTAATTGCTTCAAAACTAAATAAAATAATTGCTCCGTGGCGTAACTCTTTTTTCTGGGCCCTTCCGCAGGAATCCTTTGCGCCCCCCCCCCGCATAACTAATTCATATACCATTGTTCCTTCTTTGAACACTAACCCCTCCTTATAGCTGTGGCAACTACTAAAAGTATATTCCGTGGATTGAATAACTATTCTTTCTTGTATGATGCATACGCAGTTAATAAAATGTAACTTTCGTTTCAAGTAACAGTTTTATTTGTTATTTAGTATCTTTTACGTCTTTTTTATCAATGTAAAAAATACTGATTATCAGACATGTCACTTACTAACTAATTATAATTCTGTTATTTATTAAACTTATATGCATCCTGAAAAAAGTACAGACTTTTATAAATTTAATAAATTCATGAATGATTATATTAAATTTTATATCGTACACTTTATTAACATCAACATCATCTTCTTCTTTACGGTTTTAGGCTTTAGCGGCCTGTTCCTATTCCACAGTCCACCTTTTCTTATGTCTACCAACTTTTCTTCTGCCTCTAGGGTTGTAATCTTTCGCCATCTTCGGTATTCTACTTTTTTCCATTCTATTGATGTGCTGAATCCATTTTCTTCTGTATTCTTTAATCCTTTCATTAACTGCAAAAATATCTAAATCACTTCGTATCTCTTCACTTTATTAACTAATCTCATATTTTTAAACAAACTAAAAATCAGCAGAGTTTCGCCTTTAACACTTCCTACCGTCTGTTTTTAGCTTTAGGCCTATAATTTGCAATAATTTTTGTGTAGGACTAATATTGGTACTGGAATCAAAGAAAAATATTCTGAGATAATGACATTTTATTTTACAAAAAAAAAAGAGATTTTTATATTTGAAAACGTTACTTGAAATGCAATTCTTAGGTGGCCTCGGTGCATTCTTAACTGAAATCGCGGCTCCATTGTGCAGTTAGCCAAATAATTTATGCTCTCCAAATAGTCCTACACCGTTAGGTACTGGTAAAAATAACAGTAAAAATATAAGTGTATTTGTTTTTCATGTTAAATACATACAGGGGAAAAGTTTCGCGGCCCCAAGTCCGCAGGCCCCTCCGCACTACGGGCCATGCGGATCTGGCAGTTAGGCCACCAATCCTACGGACGATTTCCACGGCTGAGGGTGTGGAATATAACGCAACATTATTACGAATGAGTACGACATCCGGTTTGCCATAATACTGCGGTGATGGTTTAAAGAAGATCTGTAAAGCCTGCGTGGATAGTTTAACCAACAAGTTTGACGTAATTTAATTGCTTTTATAAGGCAGCCTCTAACGGAGCGAAACTTAGCCCATTAGGAAAAAATTTATGATTTTTATCAACAATAATTTGTGATCCCAGTCGGTAGTGGTATATATATTAGTTGATTACTATTATTTTATTATTAGAGATATTTTATTATTATTATTCCGATCTGGCTCTGTGGAATAAAATTCTTTTTAAATAATTTTTTTCTGTTTTTTAATTAAAGAGTGTACTTATTCTGTTGTCGTAACTGTTATTTTCTGCTGTGGCTTTAATTACACCAACTTATTTATTAAAATTTTCATTGTATAAACGGACAACCAGGAAACGATTAATCATTGCATGAAAACTGCTTAATTTTATGTGGTATGACATTAGACTAAGCGGGTCGGCTCTATCAAAATTGTTTTTGCCACGTTGAAGATAAAAATTTTAGAAATAAAAAAAAACAATGGTGACTCCGCATATTTTGAACGAATGACTGCACTACCAACGTGTGTTTCAGTCAAACGTCATACCAGCAGTGGAAAGTGCTTTGTACGTACACACAATACAATACAAATGCTTTCAGCAAATTAAATACGAGCGAGGCGAAGTGTAGTACAGTCGTTGTCTACTTGAGAGCGCTCGCTTCGCTCGGTACTTTGTCACACAGTTACGGTACCCGCGTTGTGACGGTGCCGCGGCGTCGTTTTTGTTTTCATACCAAACAATAATAAACCTTCGTCTCCCGCGTCCTCTGCTATGTCATTCTCTCTTATCCCTCGTTGTGTGTGTGTGTGTGTGTGTGTGTGTGTGTGTGTGTGTGTGTGTGTGTGTGTGTGTGTGTGTGTGTGTGTGTGTGTGTACTCAATATTATAACCAACAGCCGTAAACTTGACACACTATACGTTTAGAAAACACGACGTCTTTGGACGATTGTTACGTGACGTAATCATCATTGTTACGTGAGACTTTCGGTTTACTATAACAACACGTGCTTTTAAACCAAGTCATATCGGTCAAGTACATACGACTAACTCGGCGCGTCTTGTAGTGTGACTTCCTGACCAAATTGTTGATAAATAATTTTTGTTATGAGATTAAGATGATAACGTAAATGCTTCATAAATCCCAATACCGATTTCTGATCCGATGGGTAGGGCAAGCATCGACTCTGAGCACAATATAAGCACATCAACATCATCATCATCTTCAAGGATTAAACCAAGGATGGTTTGTTCCGGTCTCAAACAGGCAAGATTAGAGCTGGTCACTCCAGCGCTTCCTCGGACGTCCCACACCTCTCCGTCCCCTCGGCTTATAGTTCCGTAGTTGTTTGGAGATGCGGCAGTCATCCATTCGGCAAAGATGTTCCCACCTACTGGGCAATCCTGTCGCGTATACTCATAATATTCAGTTCCTGCCGTATATCTGTGTTTCTTCTATGATCATGGAGAGTATACCCTGCCACGTGCCTGAGAAATCTCATTTCAGCCGCTTGGATGCGACTGGCCTGGCCTTTCGTTAAAGTCCAATTCTCAGACCTATAAAGAAGTGTGGGAAGTACCATCGCCTTGTAGAATTTTAGGCGTGTTCCTTTACTTGCTGACGTAAGGGTTCGCCTAATGATCCCGCACATAAGGTTGAACTTATGCAACTTATTCACAACGTCGTTGCTTGCATTATAAGACACACTGTAGCCCGGGTACTCTAAATTGCTAACTCGTTCCAGGACAGTACCATCTGTAACAATTTTGGTCCGTACGGGATCAGTTCCACGAAAAGCCGTCACCTTGGTCTTACGTGTGAATATTTGCAATCCACAGTCTTTGCAGATTCGCTTTAACAAATTGATACCCATTGCAATTGTGTTTAGTTAGGCACAATGTACATAAAATTCAAATACTAAAAAATAATTTTAAAATATTCATATACGCACTTGTTTGTGTCGGTGTGAGAAAAATAAAGTATAATTACTATGAGGGTTAAAAAAGTATAACTCAAGACCTTCTCGAGGTGTTCTCACAGCCTTCAATATCTCTTTTTCGCATGACAAGAAACATGTGATCGAGCTCATTTTCAACGAGCTGGGACATTGCTAGCGCTCCTAGCGGTTTAAAGCACTACTAAAGAGTGCTTGCTTTATGAGTCAATGAGAGCTGTGTGCTGTGCTGTTCTAAGTAGGTGCCAGCAAACTATCATACTCTTTGTTGTTATCATAGATTGTTATAAGTTTGAATATTTTCAACTGTAGCCTAATCTAAAAAAAAAAATAAGGCTACATAATGAAAGCGTAGTTAAGAAATACTAAATAAATGTTTTAGTGACATTATATGATTTATGAAATTATAGCCAACTCATAGCTAGTACAACGATGCGTTTTTTTTTTCAAGTGATTGCCTTGGAGGCAGAGCGGTCAGTCAGCTATTAAAACAGCACACAGAATTGGAAGCGAAGTGATATTAATATAACTTTCATCAAATCAAGTCATAAATATCATTTTGAGTGGAATACAGGTGAAAAATGCACCGCAGATTTTCAAACTATGAGAGATAAGAAGCATGTGAAACAGTTTTTGGTGACAACAGTAATGATGTTGGTTACGTAATCATTTATTTACTTTGGGAAAACTATTTCTTGCTCTAAAGATTCGCCTCTGATAAATGCTTATCCGTAATGAATACAACAAGACGGCGAAATAAAGCTGATAGGGGTTTCAGTTTGTCTGCAACTGTTATAAAAACTCAACGGCTGGACTATATTGTTACGACGGTCTCACTGATCGTCGTATGGTGCAGTGGAAACAAAATACAAGACACCAATGAAGTCACTAGTAACCAGCTTTAATTATCACAATTAATAATTTGTAATCAACAAAATAGTCTCTCATAACAATTCAAGTAAAATTTGTCCACACGCAATAATAATGTCAACTATAAAGAATTCCGCACTAAACAATACAACACTGCCGCACTTGCGTAAATCGCCACTGGATCCGCGCTAATGAAATCGCTCAACACCACCGAACTGACAAGCCGGCTGCTATGGCTTTATATACGTAGCGCACGTTTTCTAGAATATTTCCATCCTCACTTAATTTCTGGCGCTAATGCGTATTTCAAGTGGCCTCTTGAAGAATCTGGAACATACTTGAAAACGCGGCCTTGACTGAGGCAACACCTGTACTACTAGCAGGGGGGGGGGAATTGTGGAAGGACGCGCTCGGTTGATCTAATAGGCGGTTCGATACGGTTCTCGTTACAAGCTGGGGTATTCTTCTTCTCAATCGAGCCTAATGTATCTCAATCAAGTCCGTCAAGCCGAATGTTACGCTGTAAATTATTAAAAATATAATTTGAAAATCCTTATGAAAAATGTTTTAGTAGGCGTTTTATTTTTGCGCCCCCTCCTGAGTGTGTGTCCGCGCGCGTGTTGTGCGTGCGTGTTCCTATATCTCCTAACTAGAGCCTCAAGAAGTTTCCGTCACCTCATCTGATTTTTAGCTACTATTTTACTTCACTGATAGTATTTTACGGCACTGCTTTCTACCAGTCGAATCATTGCTACGTCACTGAATTTTAACTCGTTAAACTTTATTGGTAGTTGTGAAACTTAATAGTATGAAACTCAAGTATTAACTGTTTAATCAGAAGTGATGAAGACTAATTCTTATTATTGATTTGTTGGTGTTAAGGAAACTGTTTCAAGTAATAGTGTCGTATAATATCCATAAAGTTGATCTTTAGTAAATGAAAAACAAGACACATTTATCTGTCTTACCCACAAATTTATTATATTTAAAATTACTGTTATTAATACCAGCTTTCTATGCTTTTTGACATCTTATTATCATTAATTAATTTAAACATGATTTCTACCAACAGACAATTATAAGCTAATATCTCTAAATCTCAGGGTTCCTTTGAAAATTTGTATATAAGCATGAATTAATACTTACATCTAATTACTTATTATACTACGAAATATATATATTTAAATGGATTCATTTAAAATATGAATGAATTTTGTAAACAATGTACGTATTTCGCTTTTATATTCTAACCATATGAATTTAAGTTTTAATGTGCAATTCATAGGTGAGTTCTTTTAGAAGGACAGACAGGTGTATCTTAAAATAGTATTAGTACATAAAATGTTTACTGTTGGTATGCATATTCCAGTCTACGGTGGCAGATGTACTGTGATCTCGTCTCCGGCTCCTTAGGTGCGTGTAGTAGATGTTGATTCTCTCACGGCTTCTTTGAACACAGGATCATTTGGACGAATCATGTTGTGGTTCGCTCTCGTAGTGATTGATTCGTAAACACTTTAATAACTTCACTCTACCTACGTATATACGGTTTCTTGCGGTATTTACTTCGGTGTAAATACTGTTCACTAGTTACAACGGTTACTAACACATGCTAGACTCTCTCGATTTTACTTCATGCTAACAAAACTCTCAGTTCTCACTTTTTCAATATTTAAATAGGTTACACAAACTGTTCACGCATGTTGACTCTAAGAACGTTAAAGTAGACTCTCCGAAAATTTACAGTAGACTCCCCTTGATCGCGCCTAAGTTAATTGTATATATTCCACACACATAATTCCCCCACTAGTTTCCTAATTTTCACTTTCCTCAGTTTTAATTGGTCCTTCTCTCTCTTCTTCCAGCAAATTTCGCTCCTGGAAACACACCTACCTCCAAATCTGTTTTCTGATAGGCGACCTCTGTTCCCCGTTTCTTTCTTATCCTTAGTTCACTCACCTCTGCTGTGGCCTTCTCGGTATATCATAATCGTAAATCTCCCTGGCGTTTGTATATGCCTTTTAGCCAGAACAACCCCTTAGTTTCTCCTGGCGTCCAGTGACCCTGTTGATTTATGATACGACCATATAGGGCCTACATGCACGTCGACGTTGAAGAATTTCACACTCTTTTGTACCAACTTCCTCTCCTAGTTTCTCTCCATATATCAATGTCATTGCAAGCGCGGACACATAGTTTCTCTTTTTTTTAGCGTTATAGAATCGAATCTGCAATGATTTCAGATTACAGATCTCCACATTGAAGACCAATGTGATGATGGCTTTTCATGGAGCCAATCCCATACTTTGACGATAACAAACTTTATTGACATGAAAGTCTTATTTCGTTCGTCTTATTCTTCTTCTTCTTCTTCTTATTATTATTATTATTATTGGTATTATTAGTAGTATTATTATTATCATTATCATTAATTTTAATTATACAAGCCATTAACCTAGTATTGGCCGTTACTTAAACTTTGCAATCCGTTCAGTAGTGCAAGAATTGTCATAATCGTTGTTATGGCCCGTATTCTCTTGTAATATAAGATTTTGTGTTAGATTAATGTGATGGTAAGAGAAGGGACATGTGATACAGTAGGTGTGTGTAAGTTACCTGTGCTTGTGAAGTACAATTCAGTAAAAACACCGCTGTTTCCAGGAGGAAGAATATAAAGGCTGGGTTAGCGCACCCACGTATCGAACGTGCGACCGGTATTTTACTGCAAGCTGGATTTAGTGAATTAAAAATAAACTCTAAGTAAAGTGAGGTTTAATTTGTTGCCGTGGGTGGTAGCACTGTACGAGAGAGAAGTGTTCATTAATTAAAACGGCCACCGCCGTACGCTCTTCTCTCGAAAAGGTAGAACTGAACCGTAGTACTACAGTACAATATTATCGCGATGTATTTTTTGCAGTCCATTAGGCGAAATGGATATCCACTCTGTGTGTGTGTGTGTGTGTGTGTGTGTGTGTGTGTGTGTGTGTGACACTATTAGTCGACAGTTCTATTGGATTTTTGTGTACTCTTTATTTTGTTGTAAAACTTTTATTATACAAATATTTATTTTTGTTTTCTTTTCTTACATATCATATTTCGTTGATACTTTTACTGTTCATCTTCTTCGTCATTAGAGTAATTCAAAAATCTTTCAAAAACAATTTTTTAAAAGATTTTCATCAATTTGTTTAATGAATAATAATAATATCTTTATTCTCTTTATTTAAGTTTGCAATGCACACCGAGAGGTTCGAAGCCAGATGCTGGAGAGCTGGCATAGAGCTTGGGAGCAAGAAGAGCGAGGTCGCTGGACAAGAAGGTTCATCAAGCAGATGCAGCCGTGGACGGAAAGGAAGCATGCGGAGATCGACTGTTAACTCACCCAGTTTCTGTCTGGATACGGGTATTTTTGATCTTGAAGAAAGTTGGAAAGGCCGAGTCGTCAGAGTGCCTGTACCGCTCGGGAGCTGCGGACGATGCCAGCCATACATTCTTCGTCTGCGACAGATGGGAGCAACATAGAAGATAGCTGTTAGGTAGGGGATCTCCCGGATAACGTCGTTGAAGCGATGGTTCGTGGGGAGGACACCTGGAACTGTTCGGGCGACGAAGATGGATTTCAACAATACAATCTAGAAGAATAACAAGTCAGATGTAAGTCCTAGGGCTGAAGAACAATAGGGCTAGCCCGAAGTAATGTGTCAAACAGTTCCAGGTTAGTGTCCTAGAAGAGGAAATGGAGGTGGTTTCTTAATGGGTCGGGTGCAATAATACCCAAACCCACAGGCTCCGGAAGTGTGCACCCTTCCGGACATTTGTTCAGCAAATTTTTCTACCAGCCCTCGTTAAAAAAAGTCACAGCACAGGGAATCACCTGCTCAGCACAGACTGTGAGCAGTATCAAGTTAAGGTTTATTAAGGTCGCTGTTATATCAGCACAGACTGTGAGCAGTATCAAGTTAAGGTTTATTAAGGTCGCTGTTATATCAGCACAGAGTGTGAGCAGTATCAAGTTAAGGTTTATTAAGGTCGCTGTTATATCAGCACAGACTGTGAGCAGTATCAAGTTAAGGTTTATTAAGGTCGCTGTTATATCAGCACAGACTGTGAGCAGTACCAAGTTAAGGTTTATTAAGGTCGCTGTTATATTTTTCAGTCAACTTGTTGCAATCTTTCATAAGTCCGGATGGATCTTATCGCCAACAACTTTTGCCACATATTCGTGGTGCAGTACAAAAACCTTTACAAGCTACAGCAAATACTAAAGTATAGTTAAAAATGAATCCTTAACATTTCAAAGTTAACCTCAACTGAAATAAACCTTGTTTAATCTTAATTCACGTCGAATATTACAACTGTGACATACATTGTTAAAATTATTATCTTCTTCCGGGGTGTTTGGCCGTGGTCCAATGCTGTACATATAAGCAGACGTTTCGACTGTGCCATCGACGGCCATCATCAGTCCAAAATGAGCTTCAGCACTAACGGAGATGTCACAGTTAGTGATCACAGTCGTCAGCTAAACATAATTTACATACCGGTATATATAAAACAGATGTTGCAACAATTATTTTTAAACATTTTGTAATGCTTTATTATAAATTGTAATTAAGATGATGACAGTACATTATAAACTGTTCAAACATTTTAAACTAAAACTAAATTTATACATACCTATTTCTTTATAAGTAACTCCACCCGTTTCTTGCAGTATTCTTGATTAATATTATTATATATTATCAAATTATATTACTTCTGTAACTTGTTGATGTTATTTTAATTATCCTGACGGACGTTTCACTGATAGATTCAGTATCTCCAGAGGTTATAACATCTTATATAATATTATTATAACCTTTGAAGATACTGAATCTGTCAATGAAATGTACATCAGGATAATTAAAATAATATTAACAATTTGCAAAAGTAACATAATTTGATTATATATACTGCGATGTACAAAAGGTCGCATAGAATAAGTAGTCGGTACTTAGATACTGGAATTTTTCGGATTTATTAAAGGTTTGCTTTTTTAAATTGCACTAATACTTTACTATTGTTTCTGATAACAGATAAAATTAATTAACTGTTTCTGGTGACCTATTCTTTACAAACTTAAAATAATTTTCTATTATATTCTAATTATATAAAATTTTACTGTATACAAGCTCTTTTTGTCTTTAAGTTTATGACTGTTTTTAATAGAGTTTATATAAATAATTTCACGTCTCTTTTACGATGGACGGTGCGATGTCGATGTTGTCCTGATAAGCGGCGACAGATGTTCCTTTTATATTGACGTTCAGGATACCGTCGGTATTATATGCTTTTGGTAGACATATCGTCGTAAACCAGCAGCGATGTGACCAAACACGTTACTGAGTTCAAAGCGAGACTGAATTATATCCTATGAAGAACAAATGCAACTAAGATTTTAGCTAATTTCATTGGATGAAATATTCCCTCACCCTACGGCTTCAGTAACGATAACGTTCTTCCTACAAAAGACTGCCTTCTAACGTAGCTGAATTTGCAAATAAAGTCTTTGTAACAACCAAAAAAATTAAAAATTTTTTAGTATGACCGAAAAGACGTTACATACAGCAAGACGCACCTACTCAGGCCACGAGCAATAAATAAAGAACTGTGTGACGAGGTGTCAAGTGAACGTTTGCTTCAGACAATACAAATACGCTTCACATAGCTTTACAATAGGGAACAAGGTTGGCCGTGACAGACTCGACTCAAACACGAGATTTACAGCCTGCAAATGTAAGATAAAAGAAACTATGTCAAGTACCAATTTAGAGGAGAAACTGTGACGGACACACTGCCGGGTTAATTTGAAGTGTACCAGTAATAAGAAAAGGGTGTAAGACACAATAGTATATACCCTATACGAGGACGGACATCGATACCTAAAATAATAGAATCGAACTTGTAAACAGAAGGGGAACGTCTAACTGGCGACAACGGATATTTACGACAGGCAGAAGGAGTGCCGTTTTAGAAACGACGTCACGCTGCGCCAGGACAGAGTTCGAAAAAGGGGTCGTACACAACGAAACAATAACAAAATACGACACATTGTTGGCGTGAGAACTGCAGCGAGATCCGGAGAACGCTTAGACAATGACTTGATGGACGACCATGAAATTGCTCCTGTTCTAGGAAAAGAGTACGGAGGCTTTCGACGCGAACTCGTGGGGAGACAGGATACCCAATCACAACCCAGCATCTACCCAGAGAACAGGTGGAGAGGACCGTCGCCAGCTTGGCAACGAGAACGACGAATGAGAAGTGAAGAACGATGGTCTGACAGAAGAGTAGGAGATTTTCCGTCCTATCATGTTCAACTTGAGGCGTGTTTTCCAGAAGGGTGCATTGTGGTACACGATGCTTGATAAAAAATGTTTGCAGGACACGCGGGAGAACAGTCTTTCATAAATTTTCAATCACATACTTTGAACAGTCTTCACGTACGTTTAAACAGTCTGTTATAACTTTCAACAGTCGGTCGTCAAAGTTCGATTAACATACGGACGGCAGTGGGACTTTGAAACTTTGCAACGCGACATGTAACTAAGTGACTTAGACATTTCGATATTGGCGCGTATCCGGTAATAGTGTACCTACAGTGTCTAAAAACATGCGACATACACCAGCGCTTAACAATTATAGAGTTCGTTATTGTACTCAAATTCAGAATTGAACTAACCAGTCACACTTACATCAATAACCGGCGCGTAGAACTAACGTTGATGTAATACCGGACGACGAAATCGTAACATTATACAGTGCGGCGGAGCGATACAATATCATTTGGAACAATTACACCACGGCATCAAAACACTAAACATTAATGAACATACCAGAAGTTGAACAATAGACAGACATATATATACACCATAGTTAACGATGAACTTATCTTCACGACACATAATTTCATGACTCGAACAGTAACAGCAGAATCAACAGAATACACACACACAGCGCGAGTGAATCTGTTTCGCGTGTGTTGAGTGTCAGTGACAGCACAGCTACGCAGCTTCCCACACATGGACCAGCAGAGAGGAGTTACGCCGATGGAAATATCGGATAATTCATCTAACAAGTAATCTTTATGCTATTCTTATCATAAGAACTCTACTGTCCTGTCTCTTTTTCAAGAAACACCCCTTGAGCATTTAAATTAAACATGATAAACATAATTAACGCCATCCATCTGAGGCAAACGATGAACGCATTAGTATAAGATTTATTGTCTGACTATTTGTGTTTCTATATATCGATTGCATTATATATGTATGTGTATGTTTTCCAGCAAACAACGTATTGGATTCACCTTGTAATTTGATGTATAAACATGTATTCTTTTATGTTCTTTTTATGAGTTTATGAATGTACTTACAGGGAATCATCCATATTTTATATATATTGAATTTAATGATATGATGTTAAATAAATAAGTGTTTATTTTATCCCGAATATATGCGTTCATCATTGTCAAATTACCTCAGAACAAGAAAGTAATGACATTTGAGTGATTTATAGTAGTCTATTTTATTTTATTTATTAATACAACAACTAGAGTCTCCATGCAATAGTTATGCTAACGTAAAGGAATTAACGTGTTATTTAGTTTCAATCAGTTCAGTTGATATGAGCAACCTAATTGAGTGATTACACGAGCTCATTATGCAAATTAGTATATTTACATAATTAATTAATCACAGATTAATTAATTCATCATTGTTAGCATAATTGCTTATCACTGTAAATGACTGCCCAACACGTGGCAATCGTTGTATTTGGCTCCCAAAGAACGTGGGCTCGGCAATCACAGATTAATTAATTCAGTAGCGTAATAGCATAAAACCCCACATCGTTGTATCTTCCTAATTTTATTACTTTTCTTTGGGGTCATTAAAACCTTTTTTATAAAAAAAAACATACATTTAGTTCTTTAATTTATCAAAAAATATTACCACTGTATAGGTCTGTATTTTATGCATATTCTGGCATAAGTCTAATGTCAGAAATTTTATTAACTTAAACTAACAATTTTGACATGTATCTTATTGTCTGTTATACAATGTCTCAATGTCTTGTCCAGTCTTTACTTAAACAAATTCTCATTGCAACATGCTATCATACGCTCAGAGTTAAATTATTACTTTATATGCAAATTTCACCTATTGCAATATACATATGATACACTTGTTTCGAAATATAAAGTATTATTTTATTATATATATTAATTCAGTTAGTAGGCAATAATAATATAAAAAGTCACAATAAAATTCAAGTTCGAACAGAATAAACATGTCTAAAATAACAACATTGAGTGTAATGAACAGGAAACCCCTTTTGTTCCCAGGGGAAGGATCAAAGAACCTAAAGTCGTTGAAGTGGAGAGAGGAGAACGATTTTGCAGCTGAATAGTGCGGGGGATGGGATATGAGCGATTTTTCTAAAGGCTAAAAAATAAAACAGACGGTAAACCGCGGCGGTCGCGGTCGCAGGCCTGCTGCACATGTTTACACGCATTGTGTCGTCCGTTGCCATGACAACGGTGTTAAACCGCAGTAATTATTGTTGGGGGGGGGGGGCTGTGTAGCTGTTGTTATTACATTGTGTCACCCGCAGTAACATCAATCATTCGGAATCATCATTGCGCGGCTCATCTCATCCCTGTCTGACGTACATTTTCTTCCACGACACGAGTGCGCTCTGCCTGTATAGTATATTGTTTACACTAAATTACTCTCTCGCGTCTTCCCCGTCTATGTGATGACGTTTTATATTGTCGCTATGTTTGTGGTCCTTTATCGTGTGAAAGTACGTATACAACAGTTAACGCTTTATCTCCGAAGTAGCAGGAAGGCGTAGAGACGGGGGGGGGGTCAAGACCTACCTCCCCCCTGCCCGCCCGAAAAATTGAAAATAATGCCGAGACCTATTTAACAAACACTTAGGGCTACAGGAGTCGGTATCGTTCACAGTACTGAGTCAAACCATCCTCAGTTGACTCAGTACTGGGGATTTTAGGCGAAGTTCAGCCACGTCCTTTTACCAATGAAGGTGGCATCCCTTGGTGAGGCCGAAACGTTTGGTTTAAACACCATAAGACCCGGAAGCCTAAGAACTTTGTAACACCGTTAAGTCTTATTAACTCGACTAATGCAGGAGGCGGCTGCTACCTTCGTATGGTACTCTACTTTTATCAGATTTAGACATTACTCCTTGCGAGAAAATTGTAAGTATAAATTAAAAAAAAAAATAAAAGAAACAATTGGTAAGAGTGTATCGAGTGGCGTATCTAGGCCACTGGAGGCCCGGGTTGGATTTCTTTCTGAGGCCCCCCCTCCCATAAGACGGGTGTTTATAATCCAATTTACCTTTAAGTAATGTATAGCAAAAAGACTTCACTGTTATATATTTATTGTCTAATCACTGTATTTATACATCTAGTTAGGAGACTTTATAAGAAACTGAAATAACGTTTGAAATAAAAATCAACTTTCATATTGTAAATACAAAGTTTAAAGAAATAATAGAATTAATAGAAGTATTATTTATAGAACGCATTAAATTTATTACAGTATTTTATAATATGCAATTAACTTATATACGGCAAAACAAATTTATCATTGCTGCAAACAATACTTGGCAATTTCTTTTCAAGTCAGATAGTAGTTTCAGTGCATAACACACGCTGTGTTATTTATGTGTACAGTTGTACTTGCAGTTGTCTTCGATGTCACTCACGGTTTTGTTCACTCACGCAATATGTGATGCACTTTTTTGTGAATTCGTTCACTCGAGTAACTCACCTGATTTCCGCACTCCGAACTGTCCACTGTGTGGAAAACATTCTGATGAGAAGTTTTAAATAAATTGTTGGCCTCTTAAACTTAATTTTCCAAATCTGGAGGCCCCCTACTAAGCGAGGCCTGGGGCGCCCCCCCCTTAAGTCCGCTACT